>JAJHPF010000012.1:0-21196 GCA_024447775.1 Carex cristatella | reverse complement strand
GTAGTGTCTTTAATAATTTCTCCTCCTAGTTATATTCACTGCTGGTTGGAAGACAATTTTAGAATGAATGCTTATAAGAGTCTTGTTATTTTTTACACATTTCTTCTTTTCTCTGCTGGTCAAATTTCATTTTTAATTACAACATGTTAATAGGTCTAATACCAAATTGTATTGATACTTTGTGGTCTGTACCGATTATACTAGTACATAATGTTTGAGTATATATTTTGAATATTAAAATAACAAAAAAATTAGGGACTGGCATGTAACTTTTCTATACTTTTTATTAAGACAATTTTTTGGTTAAACTCTGTGCAATTTGCCAAAATAATCTGTAAATTAGGATAAGCTTGCATTTTCTAAGCTTCAATCTTACATCTCACAACTCTTAAGCTGTATGGTGTGCTAAATGGTACATTGTACCAGTATGATATGGTGTTATATGAAGTTTGATAGGTTGTACCACTGTACCAATATGCGTAGATTTTGAGTAAGGTTTGCTTTTAGTGGTTTACAATACAGTAGTGAAAATTGATAACTTTTTGCATCTGTGCAATGGTAAAGGGAAGGATCCAAGCTCTGTTTGAAAAGTTTGTTCTATTGCTTTGGAAGTTCTTTGCAATCCAATAATTTTACTTGATTGTGATCAGATATACAAAATAACATTTTTATCTTTTTTTCTGATGCATCTTTAAATAAGGTTCATGCATAATATATCTGAACCTGCTGAGTCCACCTCAATGATCTTTGCAATCCAACTCTTTTCTCTTATTACAAAAGGTTGCAATCTTCAGTTTTGATTCGAGATAATTCAGACTTTATTCGGCAGTCTATATATTCCCTCATCCTCACTCTAAAGAATATTGAGGTATTTTTTCTATTTTGGGGATTTTTTGGAAACATCCCAAATTCAAGTTTCACATTTTTTGGCTGCAATGTCCTGTCAAAATCAATGAATCAAAAAACTAAAACAATGAATTCAAATAGTGATTTTTGATTAGTTAGCCAAATGTTACAAAACTATTTCCATATTGTTTTTTTAATCTATTTCTGTTTTGTTTTTATTCCTTGCATTAAGTTCATTTTTTTTCTAAACTGAACTCCTTCCTGATAAATCAATTTTATGTTGCATAATGCTTCTATTTTGGGGTCTCTTATAATTTACTTTTTTTAGAGGTGGTTTTTATTATTTTTTTCTGAAATTTGAACTGTCAGTTCTGGTAACGGAAACAGTCCATAAGCTGCTAGAAGCTCTTATTTACACCCTAGATTTACCCTACACACACATATATATTTATAGATGCATGTTGCTGAACCTATATAGAAAGGATGGATGTTGCACGAGTATTGTCTTTTGATGTTCCATCAAGTAGCACGATCCCTCAAGAAATGTCCTTGATCCCTGCTAGAGATGTAGACGAAGAGATAGAGATCAGGGTAATGAACAACTTAATATGATGTTATAAATATTGTTTGGTTTTAAATTGTTACAATTTTTTGATTTGATTCTACCTTTTTGTATGATTCGAGTAGGAGCTGATTGCTGATCCTTATCCTGAACAAGAAAAGGAACCCTTAGAGAAATATTTTGAGCCCTATGTTGGCATGGAGCTCGATAGTATCGATGCTGCTTATCAATTCTACAACTCATACGGGTTCAAAACTGGATTTAGTATTCGAAGAGCACAACAATATCATTCTCACAAAGGAGATAAGAAAGTGACGAGCCAAAGATTTGTTTGTTCTAAAGCCAGACTATCAAAACGTCAGAAACAAGAGAATGCTGTGGTTGGTAATTCACCAAACAAGAAGACACCACAGAAAGTGATCTCATTTACAAGGACGGATTGTAAGGCATCTATAAGCATAAGTTTGCAATTGAATGGAAAATGGTCGGTAACCACTTTCAATAAAGAACATAATCATGAGTTGGTCCAAAGTCCTTCGAAAAAGAGGTATTTTAAGTCCCACATGCATATTAGAGATGATCAAAAGGAATGCATTAGTATTTTGAGCAATCAAAATGTGGCTCCTGCAAAGATTTTTGAAGCAATTGTAGAGAAGGATGGTGGTCAACAGAATGTACTTTTTTCGAAGAAGTTTTTGAGTAATTAGATTTCTAAAGAAAATAAAAAGCTTGTTGGGGTGGATGTTAAGAAAGCGCTCGAGTACTTCAAAACGTTGCAAGCAAAAGATCCAGATTTTTTCTTTGAAGTAGAGCCCGATGACAACCAAACGGTAAAAAACATATTTTGAATCGACGGGAGGTCAAGGAGATCATATTAGGTTTTTTGTGATGTTTTAGTATTTGATACAACTTACAATACCAACCGTTATTATATGCCATGCAGCCCCTTTATTGGGTTGAACCACCATTGGATATCTATCTTTTTCAGTTGTGCACTTATTAGGTCTAAGGGGGCGGACACTTTTAAGTGGTTGTTTCAAACATTTTTGAAGGCAATGAATGGGAAGCATCCGAAAGCTATCATCACTGATCAAGACCCGGCAATGAGAGTTGCGATAGCAGATGTTTTTCCAAATACAAAACACCGATGTTGTCAGTGGCATGTTATGAGAAAAGCAAGGGACAAGTTGGGAGTATTGTATAGTAGGAATAAAGGATTAGAAGTTGATTTACAGACTTGCATAAAATCGAGCTTGACGATCGAAGAGTTTGAAAAGGGGTGGGAAGATATACTTGAGAAGTATAATTTGCAAGATAACAATCATTTGAACCTAATGTTTAGAACTCGCCACATGTGGGTTCCAGTTTATTTTCGGGACACTTTCTTCGCTGATATGTCAACTTCACAGCGAAGTGAGAGTGCTAATGCAGTTTTGAAGATATGGATCGACTCACACACATCAATCTACAAGTTTGTCATGCAATTTAACAAGATGCTTGAGGGGGTCTTTGCTAAAGAAGATGAAGAGGACTTCAGATCTTGCACAGCACAGCCGCAACTATGGTCATTTTCTCCAATAGAGGTCGAAGCTCGTTGGGTGTATACCAGAAAAATTTATTCCCTGTTTAAGGATCTCTTTAGGCAAAGTACAAGGTATGACATACGTGAGATAGAGAAGGATACATTATATGAGGCCGAGAGGATATATGATCCTACAACTCCTAATTGGAAGATTTTGTCATACCAGGTTCGAGTGAACAAAGCCAATGCTGAGGTAAGTTGCAATTGTCGCGGTTTTGAATTCCAAGACCTTCTATGTTCACATTCTCTAATGGTCATGATGAACCTTAGGATGCACATGCATCCTCGTTATGTGTTGTCGAGGTACTGCAAAGAGGCGAATGAAGGATTAAAAAAACCTCATCAAAGTGATATGGGATCTGTCGAAGCCCTACAATCTGATGCTGATAGGTAAGATGTGTGGTTTCATTTTATGTTCAGATTTGACATAAATTAATTTTGGTTTCATTTTTATAGGTATGCACATCTTCGCATGAAGGCTATGAAGATTGTTGATGATTTCTAGAAGCCTTTTGAAATGTACACCATTGTTAGCACTAAACTTGAAAAATGGCACAATGAACTAGATGAAATTGCAAAGAGTATGTAGTTTGATACACCAGTCTAGCATGCTGGTGCCTCTATTGTCAAGCAACCCTTGCTAATTAGTGATGAAGTTGTTGAGGAGATTAACTATCAAGACCCCCCTCAATCACAGTGCAAGGGGAAGAGAAAACCTGAAAGATTTAAACATCTAATCGAGAAAAAGTTAAGGACTTGTAGCATTTGTCACTCGAAAGTAGGGCATAATGCTCGGAGTTGTCCTCAGGTTCATTATTTGCATTTAATTTGTTTTGACATACATGCGGCTGATATGTACAATTACTCTTCAGGCATACTAACACATCTTAATTTTTTTATAGCGTTTCTCCAAGGAAGAACTGAAAGTGGGGTTGGAATCAACTTCAGTTGAGACGCGCAATTGATTAGGTCATAGTTTAGTTCATTTTGTAAAGCTAACTGTGAGTTATATTTTGGTATATGTAACATGGTTATTTTTTGGTATAGGTAGATACATGGGTATATTTTGGTATAGGTAAGATACATGAGTATATTTTGGTATAGGTAAGATACAGGGGTATATTTTGAAACAGCTTAAATGTGGGTTCATATTTTGTGAAGTCTTCAAGTAATATTTAAATGCAATATGATTGTTATAGCTAAATGCAATTTCTTGCCTTTCATCTTACTGCAATTTCTTGAATTAGAACTTCATGTGTTTTCTAATATGCACTGCTAACTAATATGTACATAATGCCCATAATTATCTAATATGCACTGGAACTTCATGTGTTTTATAATATGCATGCCTTAATTAGGCATATATATTGTGTTCTAACCATAGCAAATAATGCCCATAATTATCTAAGATACGTATAAAAAAACAAGGGCATTGAAAGAGTACAATGGCATTGAAAGCCTACTTCAAACAAAAAAAGGTAATAACGTACAAACCCAATGTAAATTAAATAACAATTTCTGACAAGTTTTGGATGAAGACCAGAGAGCTTAGCTCACCAACAATTTTTATTAATAAAGGAAAAAAGTGTTTACATCTCCACTATTTACCATTAAAGATAAAAGTTGAAATTACAACTCTATAGTCCCTATATATTTCTACTATATTCCTACAACACAAAATTTACAAATCAAACATCATCGTCATCAGTGCACAGAAATACTAAATACAACCAACAAATTACTAAAAAGACCCAAACCCATTTAGAATACTAATTACAAACAAATCCTACATCTTCATAAAATTGACACCGCGATCTACTTTTCGCATCCACATCTCCGGCAGCACAAATTCAAATAGCACTAAATCTGCATCCATGCTGAGATAACAAGTTTCATATCCATTCCAGTCCTCACTCTTTGGAGCAGTAAAAAAAGGCCACTGTGAAGTTCAATTTTGATATTTTTGCTAGAATATACATGAAATTTTGCCAAAATAACTAAAAACAACAACTTAGTACATCGGTACCAAAGAATACCGGGACTTCATCCCGGTGTTCTGTCCTATTGCTAAAATGGACCTATCAACAGCATGATGAGCCTGGTACCCATATCAAGAACACTCCCTAAAATGCAAATGAAAAGCTAAATGAAAAAACAAAAAGGAAAAATAAAGTTATGGGAGTAACTCCATTTGTGTCCTTCTGTTACAGTGTTTTTCCACAACGTAGCCTCATGAATAATCCACCCTGTGACAATGTTAACTGGTAGTAGTTTTCCTTCAAAAATGATGGAGTTGCTGCCTCCAAATGAACCAGCACACTACCGAGAAATACAATTTCCATCACTTCGTAGCTGTTGCATTGCCTCCGAAATGTGCAGCCGAACCAATCCAAATCTCAAGAATAGATTGAGCTCTTACTAGCAAGTTGGTACCCATGTAAACCTCCATTCTCTCCCAAATTGCTCTTGAGTAATTGCAGCCAAAAAATGTGAAACTTGAATTTGGGATGTTTCCAAAAAATCCCCAAAATAGAAAAAATACCTCAGTATTCTATAGAGTGAAGATGAGGGAATATATAGACTACCGAATAAGGTCAGAATTATCTGGAATCAGAATTGAAGATTGCAACCTTCTGTAATAAGAGAAAAGAGTTGCCTAGGCTGCCATGAAAATGAAATTCATAAATTGACTATTAAAAACTTTGAAATTGATTTGGAGGTGAAGCATGAATCTTACCTTAAGCTTGTGTTGTCCAAGAAAGAGAGGATTTACGACTCAGAAAGGGAGTTCGAGTTCTCTCAGGCCCATGGAGAAGAGAGAAGCATATGCTAGTCCTTAGAGAAGAGAGAAGTTATCTCCAGCCTCCTTTTCCCTCTGTCCTTGGAGAAGAGAGAAGTTCTCTCTAGCCTCCTTTTCCTTCACAAGATGGGAGAGGTGAGTTAAGAGGGAGAGGTTTAAGGTTTATGAGGCGAAGAGGGAGAGAAAGAGGGAGACGAAGGTATATAATCGCCTAGAAAATAAGATAACAGAGCAAAAGTTTATTATGTTTTCATCTAATCAGATTGATTTATGAGCGATCCATAGCACAAATTTTAAAGATATCCGACGGTATCAAATTCATGTTCACCAAAGGGTTCGGTGAACCTGCGAACACCCTAGTTTTTCTATATATATATATATTCATGTTGCTATAATATATATTATATTGTCAACTTTGGACTCTTGCTCTCAAAGTACAAATGGTAGCTAGATTCTTGTCATGATGAGATTGATATCATATTTTACTTCTATCATGCAATGGTGCTATAATATTACTATTAATTTATTTTGATGGATCTCATGCTCTATTTTTAGCCGTGTACACATAATTGAGCTTTTGTGGTAAGGAATTGACATGTTACTCTAATATATATTATGCTTTCAACTTTGGACTTTTGCTCTCAAAGTACAAATGGTAGCTAGATTCTTACCATGATGGGATTGATCTTATATTTTATTTCTACCATGCAATGGTGCTATAGTATTACTATTCATTCATTTTGATGGATCTCATACTCTATTTTTAGTTGTGTACACAAATGATCATAGACGAAGTTGCTATGTCTGAAATTTTAATGTTGCTACATCATAATCAAATTATATGTGGGTTTTAATAGTCTTCTAATTTCACATTTTGACAATCAACGAATATAAAAAAAACCTATGTAGCTTCTTTTATTTATTTATTTATTTATTTATTATTATTATTATTATTATTATTATTATTATTATTATTATTATTATTATTATTATTATTATTATTATTATTATTATTATTATTATTATTATTATTATTATTATTATTATTATTATTATTATTATTTTAGTTGAATATTTAGAATTCGTAATATATAATGATGGAGAAATGCACAAGTGATTTTAGTTCAATTATTATTCTAACCATCTCTACAACAATCTTAATTATCTCACAAACTCTCATTATATTTCAACTAAAATTGATTGAATGGTAATTCTACTAGGGACTTGGTATGTGTGCCTTAAAATAGTGTGAATAACAACAATCAACTAATACAAGTTCAAGAGAACATATTTTTGTTACACGTTACATGTGTAAATAGTGCCTTGAAATAGTGGTGAATAGTAATAACTAAATAGTGCTACATTCAAGAGAATATATTTTTGTTACACGTTACATGTGTAAATAGTGCCTTGAAATAGTGGTGAATAGTAATAACTAAATAGTGCTACATTCAAGAGAATATATTGTAATTTTTTTTTCTACATGCTATATTCAAGGAAAACGTATTGCAATATTTTTGCTACATGCTACATGTGTAAAATAGTTGAATAGTGTAAATAGTAATAACCAAATAGTGCTACATTCAAGAGAATATATTGTAATCTTTTTTTGCTACATGCTACATGCTACATTCAAGGAAAACGTATTGCAATATTTTTGCTACATGTTACATGTATAAAATAGTTGAATAGTGTGAATAGTAATAACCAAATAGTGCTACATTCAAGAGAATATATTGTAATCTTTTTTTGCTACATGCTAAATGCTACATTCAAGGGAAACGTATTGCAATATGTTTTGCTACATGCTACATGCGTAAAATAGTTGAATAGTGTGAATAGTAACCTTCAAGAGAATATATTGTAATTTTTTTTGCTACGTGCTACGTGCTTCATTCAAGAGAACGTATTGCAAAATTTTTGCTACATGCTACATGCGTGAAATAGTTGAATAGTGTGAATAGTAATAACCAAATAGTACCTTCAAGAGAATATATTGTAATCTTTTGTTGCTACATGCTTCATTCAAGAGAACGTATTGCAATATTTTTGCTACATGCTACATGTGTAAAATAGTTGAAATATAGTCATACCAAGTTGCCAATATCATGAAAAAAATTAACTTAGTTGAAAATAGTATAACATGTGGAAATAATGGTTAACAATATATCTATGATCCCATTATTCATGGGGAGGAGGGTTCCAATGCCTCATCTTCTCATACCTCATTCATACCTTATGTTATATATCTTTATTTTCAAAGTCCAAATTATCGATCCGAACCATTCAACATGATATTCGTGCTAAAATATGCTTACGGATGAAATTTTATAATTTTTGCAATTTTTTTACTATTTTTTAAGATAGGTACAAAATTACTGTTTTTTGAACGGTCCAGATACAATGATTTTGTACCTATCTTAAAAAATAGTAAAAAAATTGCAAAAATTATAAAATTTCATCTCCAAGCATATTTTAGTAGGAATATCATGTTGAACGGTTCGGATTGATAGTTTGGACTTTGAAAATAGAGATATATAACATGAGATATGGATGAGGTATGAGAAGATGAGACATTGGAACCCTCCTCTATTCATGGGAGCATAAGCAAAATGCCATAAATAAGCTAGTATATGCAATAGAAGGCTATAAATAAGCTAACTATAAATATTTATGATAATTCTAGCTTATGGTGATATTTATGTGACGTAATAATTAATTTCTCAAACTGATCAATGTTTAAAATCATAGGTACGAAATTAGATTGATCAATAATTAGAAATTCATCTAATATGAACTAATAAGAAGTGATGATAAATCATTTTTCTAATTAGTTCAAATTAACTTGATACATTTGCTATATAAAATGTCAAATTTACATCTGGCATGTTAAGATATGACTCAATTGGCTGATCGGACGTGTGAAAAATAGATATTATAAATTAATAGGTTTATAGTTTCACACACTTTTACTATATTGATACATTATACAAGTGCCAAGGTGGAGATAATAAGTAACGTGTGAATTTTGTCTAAACCACTGTAGTGTCTCAAAAATATCGATGAATAATATTCATTATGTGCAAAGAGAATTTTTAAATTATGCAAGTTCAAGAGAAGCCATTGGAGAACAATTCGCTTTCTCTTTTTCTACACACTACTGTTAAGTCTTGTTTCTCTATGATAGAAATGACCTTGAAAATGGTGTCTGACACACAATAAAATAGTGGTATTTCAATAGCTTGATATAAATGTAGTTGAATTAGTAGCGTGACATGTGAAAACAATAGCCTAAAATGTACTTGTGGTGAATCCCCACGTACTATTGATTTAAAATAATATTAATTGTATGATGCATAAAAATATTATAAGATGCAACTGCAACATAAAGTCTTACATGCTTTCCAATGCAATTGAGTTGTAAAACAAATATGTTCTTAATATAGGCTCTTATCACCAGAAAGTTGTTGCAAAACTAAATATTTTTTCCCATTAGATTTTATCTTAATTTTATAAGATGATACATTTTGACAAAAAAAAAATTATTCCCAATAGATTTTATCTTAAAGATATATATGAGAAATATATTTTCTTCATTATATTCTTGGGTTTTCTCTTAATTCTACGAGATTAAACAAGTAGAATTTATTATAAAACCGCAGATAAAAATAAATAAATAAATAAATGAAAAAGAAAACGAGCAATGTGATTGATACAATAACTGAAAAATTGAGTTGTAAAACATACCTTTTTGTAGAAGCATAAATATAACGTCCTTGATTATCCTTAATTTTAGAGCTCGTGTTTGGAGCAAATATATTATTTTCTTTCAAGATTACACAACTTTTGGGTATCTACACACAACAACAAGGGAAAAAGAGGTTAAGAAGCATATGAACAACGACAATTGAAGTTGTTAAGCACACGAACAAGAGAAAATTAGGTTCCTAAATACAAGAACAAATGCAAATGAGGTTCATAAGCACAAGATCAAGGGCAAAAGAGGTTGTTAAGCACACGAACACGCCAATTGAGGTTGTTAAGCACACAAACAAGGAAAAATGAGGTTCCTAAGCACAAGAACAAATGCAAATGAGGTCCAAAAGCACAAGATCAAGGACAAATTATATTGCAAAGTATCAGAACAATGACAAATGAGGTTGTTAAGCACAAGAACAAGTATAAATGATGTTGCTAAGCACAAGAACAAGAGCAAAAGAGATTAAGAACCATATGAACAACGACAATTGAGGTTGTTAAGCACACGAACAAGAGCAAATGAGGTTCCTAACACAAGAACAGATGCAAATGAGGTTCATAAGCACAATATCAAGGGCAAAAGAGGTTGTTAACACGAACAACACCAATTGAGATTGTTAAGCACACAAACAAGGGAAAATGAGGTTCCTAAGCACAACAACAAATGCAAATGAGGTTCATAAGCACAAGATCAAAGGCAAATTATGTTGCAAAGCGCAAGAACAACGACAAATGAGGTTGTTAAGCACAAGAACAAGTGTAAATGATGTTGCTAAGCACAAGAACATGGGCAAAAGAGGTTAAGAAGCATATGAACAACAACAATAGAGGTTGTTAAGCACAAGAACAAGTGTAAATGATGTTGCTAAGCATAAGAACATGGGAAAAAGATGTTAAGAAGCATATGAACAACGACAATAGAGGTTGTTAAGCACACGAACAAGGGCAAATGAGGTTCCTAAGCACCAGAACAAATGCAAATGAGGTTCATAAGCACAAGATCAAGGGAAAAAGAGGTTGTCAAGAACACAAACAAGGGCAAATGAGGTTTCCTAAGTACAAGAACAAATGCAAATGAGGTTCATACGCACAAGATCAAGGGCAAATTATGTTGCAAAGCGCAAGAACAACGACAAATGTGGTTGTTAAGCACAACAACAAGTGTAAATGATGTTGCTAAGCACAATAACAAGGGCAAAAGAGGTTAAGAAGCATATGAACAACGACAATTGAGGTTGTTAAGGAAACAAACAATGACAAATGAGGTTCTTATGCACAAGAACAAATGCAAATGAGGTTCATAGGCACTAGAACAAAGGCAAAAGAGGATGGTAAGCACAAAAACAACACCAATTAAGATTCCAAAGCAGAAGAACACAAACAAGGACGAATGAGGTTCCTAAGCACAAGAACAAATGCAAATGAGGTCCATAAGCACAAGATGAAGGGCAAACTATGTTGGAAAGCGCAAGAACAACGAAAAATGAGGTTGTTAAGCACAAGAACAAGTGTAAATAATGTTGCTAAGCACAAGAACAAGGGCAAAAGAGATTAAGAAACATATGAACAACGACAATTGAGGTTGTTAAATAAACAAACAAGGGCAAATGAGGATCCTAAGTACAAGAATAAATGCAAATGAGATCAGGATAATATCAAGGGCAAAAGAGGATGTTAAGCACACGAACAATGCCAATTGACGTTGTTAAACACAGGAACAAGGGAAAATGTGGTTCCTAAGAACAATAACAAATGCAAATGAGGTTCATAAGGACAAGATTAAGGGCAAATTTTGTTACAAAGTGCAAGAACAACGACAAATGAGATTGTTAAGTATAAGAACAAATGTAAATGATGTTGCTAAGTAGAAGAACAAGGGCAAAAGATGTTCAGAAGCATATGAACAACGACAATTGGGGTTGTTAAGCACATGAACAAGGACAAATGAGCTTCCTAAGTACAAGAAGAAATGCAAATGAGGTTCATAAGCACAACATCAAGGGCAAAAGAGGTTGTTAAGCACACAAACAAGGTCAAATGAGATACCTAAGCACAAGAACAAATGCAAATGAGGTTCATAAGCACAAGATGAAGGGCAAATTATGTTGCAAATCGCAAGAACAACGACAAATAAGGTTGTTAAGCACAAGAACAAGTGTAAATGATGTTGCTATGCACAATAACAAATGAAAAGAGGTTAAGAAGCATATGAACAACGACAATTGAGGTTGTTAAGCACACCAATAAGGGAAAATGAGTTTGCTAAGCACAAAAACAAATGCAAATGAGGTTCATAAAGACAAGATCAAGGCAAATTATGTTGCAAAGCGCAATAACAACGACAAATGAGGCTGTTGAGCACAAGAACAAGTGTAAATGATGTTACTAAGCACAAGAACAAGGGCAAATGAGTTTCCTCAGCACAAGAACAATTGCAAACAGGATTCAAAAGCACTAGAACAAGGGCAAATGAGATTCCTAAGCACAAGAACAAATACAAACGAGGTTCATAGGCACTAAAACAAGGGCAAAAGAGCTTGGTAAGCACTTGAACAACGCATATTGAGGTTGTTAAGCACACGAACAAGAGCAAATGAGGTTCCTAAGCACAAGAACAAATGCAAATGAGGTTCATAAGCGCAAGAACAACGACAAATGAGGTTGTTAAGCACAAGAACAAGTGTAAATGATGCTGCTAAGCACAAGAACATGGGCAAAAGAGGATAAGAAGCATATCAACAACGACAATTGAGGTGAAGCACATAAACCAGGACAAATGATGTTCCAAAGCTCAAGAACAAATACAAATGAAGTTCATAAGCAATATATCAAGAGCAAAAGAGGTTGTTAAGTACACGAACAAGGGCAAATAAGGTTCCTAAGCACAAGAACAAATGCAAATAAGGTTCATAAGCACAAGATCAAGGACAAATTATGTTGCAAATCGCAAGAAAAACGACAAATGAGATTGTTAAGCACAAGAACAAGTGTAACGGATGTTGCTAAGGATAAGAACCTGGGAAGAAGAGGTTAAGAACCATATGAACAACGACAATTGAGGTCGATAAGCACACGAACATGGGAAAATGAGGTTCCTAAGCACAAGAACAAATGCAAATGAGGTTCATAAGCACAATATCAAGGGCAAAAGAGGTTGTTAAGCACACCAACAACGCCAATTGAGGTTGTTAAGCACACAAACAAGGGTAAATGAGGTTCATAAACGCAAGATGAAGGGCAAATTATGTTGGGCAGCGCAAGAACAACGACAAATGAGGCTGTTAAGCACAAGAACAAGTGTAAATAATGTTGCTAAGCACAAGAACAAGGACAAAAGTGGTTAAGAAGCATCTGAACAACGACAACTAAGGTTGTTAAGCACACGAACAAGGGAAAATTAGGTTCCTAAGCACAAGAACAAATGCAAATGAGGTTAATAAGCACAATATCAAGGGCAAAAGAGGTTGTTAAGCACACAAACAATTCCAATTGAGGTTGTGAAGCAGTCAAACAAAGGTAAATGAGGTTTCCAAGCACAATAACAAATGCAAATGAGGTCCATAAGCACAAGATGAAGGAAAAATTATGTTGCAAAGCGCAAGAACAACTACAAATGAGGTTATTAAGCACAAGATCAATCGCAAATTATGTTGCAAAGCACCATAACAACGGCAAATGAGTTTGTTAAGCACGAGAACAAATGTAAATGATGTTGCTAAGCACAAGAACAATGGAAAAGAGATTAAGAACCATATGAACAACGACAATGGAGGTTGTATAGCACACGAACAAGAGCAAATGAGGTTCCGAAGCACAAGAACATATGCAAATGAGGTTCATCAGCAAAAGATCAAGGGCAAATTATGTTGCAAAGCGCAATAACAACGACAAATGAGATTGTTAAGCACAAGAAAATGTGTAAATGATGTTGCTAAGCACAAGAACATGGGCAAAAGAGGTTAAGAAACATATGAACAACGACAATTGAGGTTAAGCACACGAACAAGGGCAAATGAGGTTCCGAAGTACACGAACAAATACAAATGAAGTTCATAAGCACAATATCAAGGGTAAAAGAGGTTGTTAAGCACACAAACAATGGCAAATGAGGTTTCTAAGCATAAGAACAAATGCAAATGAGGTTCATAAGCCCAAGATCAAAAGCAAATTATGTTGCAAATTGCAAGAACAACTATAAATGAGATTATTAAGCACAAGAACAAGTGTAAATGATGTTGTTAAGCACATGAACAAGCGAAAAAAGTTTAAGAATCATATGAACAACGACAATTGAGGTCGTTAAGCACACGAACAAGGGCAAATAAGGATCCTAACACAAGAACAAATGCAAATAAGGTTCATAAGGACAATATCAAGGTCAAAAGAGGTTGTTAAGCATAACGCCAATTGAGGTTGTTAAGCACAAGAACAAGTGTAAATGATGTTGCTAAGCACAAAAGCATGAGCAAAAGAGGTTAAGAAGCATATGAACAACGACAATTGAGGTTAAGCACACGAACAAGGGCAAATGAGGTTTCTAAGCACAAGAACAAATGCAAATAAAGTTCATAAGCACAATATCAAGGGCAAAAGAGGTTCTTAAGCACACGAACAACGCCAATTGAGTTTGTTAAGAAAACAATCAAGGGCAAATGAGGTTTCTAGGCACAAGCACAAGATCAATGGCAAATTATGTTGCAAATCACAAGAACAACGAGAAAGGAGGTTATTAAGCACAAGAACAAGTGTAAATGATGTTGCTAAGCACAAGAATAAGGGAAAAGAGATTAAGAACCATATGAACAACGACAAATGAGGTTGTTAAGCACTCGAACAAGGGCACATGAGGTTCCTAAGCACAGCAACAAATGTAAACGAGGTGCATATGCACTAGAACATTGGCAAAAGAGGTTGTTAAGCACACGAACAATGCCAATTGTGGTTGTTAAGCACACAAACAAGGGCAAATGAGGTTCCTAAGTACAAGAACAAATGCAAATGAGGTTCATAAGCACAAGATCAAGGGCAAATTATGCTGCAAAGCACAATAACAACGACAAATGCAGTTGTTAAGCACAAGAACAAGTGTAAATGATGTTGCTAAGCACAAGAACAAGGGCAAATGAGGTTCCTAAGCACAATAACAAATGTAAACGAGGTTCATAGGCACTAGAACAAGGGCAAATGAGGTTCCTAAGCACAAGAACAAATGCAAACGAGGATCATAGGCACTACAACAAGGGAAAAATAGGTTGGTAACCACATGAACAACGCAGATTGAGGTTGTTAAGCACACAGACAGGGGCAAATGAGGTTCCTGAGCACAAAAATAAAAGCAAATGGGGTTCATAAACACAAGATCAAGGGCAAATTATGTTGCAAAGCGCCATAACAACGACAAATGAGATTGTTAAGCACGAGAACAAGTGTAAATGATGTTGCTAAGCACAAGAACAAGGGCAAATGAGGTTCCTAAGCATAAGAACAAATGCAAATGAGGTTCATAGGCACTAGAACAAGGGCAAATGAGGTTCCTAAGGACAAGAACAAATGCAAACGAAGTTCGTAGGCACTAGAACAAAGGCAAAAAAGGTTGGTAAGCACATGAACAACGCAGATTGAGGTTGTTAAGCACACAAACAGGGGCAAATGAGGTTCGTAAGTACAAGAACAAATGCAAATGAGGTCCATAAACACAAGATGAAGGGCAAATTATGTTTCAAAGCACAAGAACAACGACAAATGAGGTTGTTAAGCACAAGAACAAGTGTAAATGATGTTGCTAAGGACAAGAATAAGGGAAAAGAGGTTAAGAACCATATGGACAACGACAATTGAGGTTGTTAAGCACACGAACAAGGGTAAATGAGGTTCCTAAGCACAAGAACAAATGCAAATGAGTTTCATAAGCACAAGATCAAGGGAAAACGAGGTTGTTAAGCACACGAACAACGCCAATTGAGGTTGTTACGCACACAAACGAGGGCAAATGAGGTTCTTAAGCACAAGAAGAAATGCAAATGAGGTTCATATGCACAAGATCAAGGGCAAATTATGTTGCAAATCGCAAGAACAACGACAAATGAGGTTGTTAAGCACAAAAACAAGTGCAAATGATATTGCTAAGCACAAGAACAAGGACAAAAGAGGTGAAGAACCATATGAACAACGAAAATTGAGATTGTTAAGCACATAAACAAGAACGCAATATCAAGTGCAAAAGAGGTTGTTAACACACGAAAAACGCCAATTGAGGTTGTTAAGCACATAAACAAGGGCAAATGAGATTTCTAAGCACAAGAACAGATTCAAATGAGGTTCATAAGCACAATCTCAAGGGCAAAAGAGGGAACAAATGCAAATGAAGATTCATAAACACAAGATCAATGACAAATTATGTTGCAAAGCGCAAGAACAACGACAAATGAGGTTGTTAAGCACAAAAACAAGTGCAAATGATATTGTAAGTACAAGAACAAGGGCAAAAGAGGTTAAGAACCATATGAACAACGACAATTGAGGTTGTCAAGCACACGAACAAGGGCAAATGAGGTGTCTAAGCACAAGAACAAATGCAAATGAGGTTCATAAGCACAATATCAAGGGCAAAAGACATTGTTAAGCACACGAACAATGCCAATTGAGGTTGTTAAGCACACAAACAAGGAAAATTAGGTTCCTAAGCACAAGAACAAATGCAAATGTGGTTCATAAGCTCAAGATCAAGGGCAAATTATGTTGCAAAGCGCAAGAAAAACGACAAATGAGGTTGTTAAGCATAAGAACAAGTGTAAATGATGTTGCTAAGCATAAGAACCTGGGAAGAAGAGGTTAAGAACCATATGAACAACGGCAATTGAGGTTGATAAGCACACGAACAAGAGCAAATGAGGTTCCTAAGCACCCGAACAAATGCAAATGTGGTTCATAAGCACAAGATCAAGGGCAAAAGAGGTTGGTAACTACGAACAACGCCAATTGAGGTTGTTAAGCACACAAACAAGGGCAAATGAGGTTCCTAAGTACAAGAACAAATGCAAATGAGGTTCATAAGCACAAGATCAAGGGCAAATTATGTTGCAAAGCGCAATAACAACGACAAATGAGGTTGTTAAGCACAAGAACAAGTGTAAATGATGTTGCTAAGCACAAGAACAAGGGCAAATGAGGTTCCTAAGCACAATAACAAATGTAAACGAGGTTCATAGGCACTAGAACAAGGGCAAATGAGGTTCCTAAGGACAAGAACAAATGCAAACGAGGTTCATAGGCACTAGAACAATGGCAAAAAAGGTTGGTAAGCACATGAACAACGCAGATTGAGGTTGTTAAGCACACAAACAAGGGGCAAATGAGGTTCCTAAGCACAAGAACAAATGCAAATGAGGTTCATAAGCACAAGATCAAGGACAAATTATGTTGCAAAGCGCAAGAACAACGACAAATGAGGTTGTTAAGCACAAAAACAAGTGTAAATGATGTTGCTAAGGACAAGAATAAGGGAAAAGAGGTTAAGAACCATATGGACAAGGACAATTGAGATTGTTAAGCACACGAACAAGGGCAAATGAGGTTCCTAAGCACAAGAACAAATGCAAATGAGTTTCATAAGCACAAGATCAAGGGTAAAAATGGTTGTTAATACACGAAACACGCCAATTGAGGTTGTTAAGCACATAAACAAGGGCAAATGAGATTTCTAAGCACAAGAACAAATGCAAATGATGTTCATAAGCACAATCTCAAGGGCAAAAGAGGTAACAAATGGAAATGAGGTTTGTAAACACAAGATCAATGGCAAATTATGTTGCAAAGCGCAAGAACAACGACAAATGAGGTTGTTAAGCACAAAAACAAGTGCAAATGGTATTGTGAGTACTAGAACAAGGGCAAAAGAGGTTAACAACCATATGAACAATGACAATTGAGGTTGTCAAGCACACGAACAAGGGCAAATGAGGTGTCTAAGCACAAGAACAAATGCAAATGAGGTTCATAAGCACAATACCAAGGAAAATGAGGTTCATAAGCATAATATAAAGGAAAAAGACAT
This sequence comes from Carex cristatella, assembly GCA_024447775.1. NCBI lineage: Eukaryota > Viridiplantae > Streptophyta > Magnoliopsida > Poales > Cyperaceae > Carex > Carex cristatella. The sequence continues at coordinate 3,594 of JAJHPF010000012.1, read as the reverse complement.
TTTTAAGCACACGAGCAATGCCAATTGAGGTTGTTAAGCACACAAACAAGAAAATTAGGTTCCTAAGCACAATAACAAATTCAAATGTGGTTCATAAGCTCAAGATCAAGGGAAAATTATGTTGCAAAGCGCAAGAAAAACGACAAATGAGGTTGTTAAGCATAAGAACAAGTGTAAATGATGTTTCTAAGCATAAGAACCTGGGAAGAAGAGGTTAAGAACCATATGAACAACGGCAATTGAGGTTGATAAGCACACGAACAAGAGAAAATGAGGTTCCCAAGCACAAGTTGAAGAGCAAATGAGGTTCCCAAGCACAAGATCAAGGGCACACGAACAAGAACAAGAGCAAATGTGGTTCATAAGCACAAGATCAAGGGCAAAAAAGGTTGTTAAGCACACGAACAACGCCAATTTAGGTTGTTAAGCACACGAACAAGGGCAAATGAGGTTCCTAAGTACAAGAACAAATGCAAATGAGGTTCATAAGCACAAGATCAAGGGCAAATTATGCTGCAAAGCGCAATAACAATGACAAATGAAGTTGTTAAGCACAAGAACAAGTGTAAATGATGTTGCTAAACACAAGAACAAGGGCAAATGAGGTTCCTAAGCACAAGAACAAATGCAAACGAGGTTCATAGGCACTAGAAAAAGGGCAAAAGAGGTTGGTAACCACATGAACAACGCAGATTGAGGTTGTTAAGCACACAGACAGGGGCAAATGAGGTTCCTAAGCACAAGAATAAAAGCAAATGAGGTTCATAAACACAAGATCAAGGGCAAATTATGTTGTAAAGCGCTATAACAACGACAAATGAGATTGTTAAGCATGAGAACAAGTGTAAATGATGTTGCTAAGCACAAGAACAAGGGCAAATGAGATTCCTAAGGATAAGAACAAATACAAACGAGGATCATAGGCAGTAGAACAAGGGCAAAAGAGGTTGGTAACCACATGAACAATGCAGATTGAGGTTGTTAAGCACACAAACAAGGGCAAATGAGGTTCCAAAGTACAAGAACAAATGCAAATGAGGTTCATAAGCACAAGATCAAGGGCAAATTATGCTGCAAAACGCAATACCAACGAAGTTGTTAAGTACAAGAACAAGTGTAAATGATGTTGCTAAGCACAAGAACAAGGGCAAATGAGAGTACTAAGCACAATAACAAATGGAAACGAGGATCATAGGCACTAGAACAAGGGCAAAAGAGGTTGGTAACCACATGAACAACGCAGATTGAGGTTGTTAAGCACACAAACAAGGGCAAATGAGGTTCCTAAGCACAAGAACAAATGCAAATGAGGTCCATAAGCACAAGATGAAGGGCAAATTATATTACAAAGCGCAAGAACAACGACAAATGAGGTTGTTAAGCACACAAACAAGAGCAAATGAGGTTCTTAAGCACCCGAACAAATGCAAATGTGGTTCATAAGCACAAGATCAAGGGCAAAAAAAGTTGTTAAGCACACGAACAATGCCAATTTAGGTTGTTAAGCACACAAACAATGGCAAATGAGGTTCCTAAGTACAAGAACAAATGCAAATGAGGTTCATAAGTACAAGATCAAGGGCAAATTATGCTGCAAAGTGCAATACCAACGACAAATGAAGTTGTTAAGTACAAGAACAAGTGTAAATGATGTTGCTAAGCACAAGAACAAGGGCAAATGAGATTCCTAAGCACAATAACAAATGTAAACAAGGTTCATAGGCACTAGAACAAGGGCAAATGAGGTTCCTAAGCACAAGAACAAATACAAACGAGGATCATAGGCACTAGAACAAGGGCAAAATAGGTTGTTAACCACATGAACAACGCAGATTGAGGTTGTTAAGCACACAAGCAGGGGCAAATAAGGTTCCTGAGCACAAGAATAAAAGCAAATGAGGTTCATAAGCACAAGATCAAGGGCAAATTATGTTGCAAAGCGCCATAACAACTACAAATGAGATTGTTAAGCACGAGAACAAGTGTAAATGATGTTGCTAAGCACAAGAAGAAGGGCAAATGAGGTTCCTAAGCATAAGAACAAACACTACTACCGAATGGCGCTTCCTATACTGTGGTTGTACACGGATTTTCTTAGTTTTATGTAAAACCGTGTACCAAATAGGATTTTTCCAATGATCAATGATATCTCTAAGAATCCCACACGGATATTTCATTGAAAAACAGTCTTTCAAAAAAGCCGTTTGAAGTTTACATTTCCTACACGGATATTTAGTACAATATCCGTGTAGGAATTGTGAGAGAGCTACACGGATATTTTTTTAAATATCCGTGTTAGGAGAGTTATTTGTACACGAATTTTTATTTAAATATCTGTGTATATATGTCGATAGAGTTACACGGATTAATAGATAAATATCCGTGTAGGAAAGGTGATCTAGGGTTTCAGCTGAAATAAAAAGCTTCTCTTGCAGCGCCATTTTGATCACTCTCTCTACGAAGAACATATGAGTTTAGGAAATATCACTCTCTCTACACGGATTAAGGAGATATAGGATTCAAAGTTTCTCCTCCCTTGATTTTACTCTGAGATGGAGGATTTAAAGTCTTTCCTCCCCATTGGAGGTGGAGGAAATGACACTGAATCCTCCAACTCGAGTAAAATCAACGGAGAAAAAATTATGCTGAAATTCAAAGTTTCTCTTCCAGCGCCGTTTTGATCACTCTCTCTACGAGGCACATATGAGTTGAGGTCCTTCTGTATCAGCATGCGCTTGCATTTGTGGGTACGTAGGAGAAAGACTCGCGGCTTCCTAAACCCATAGGTGCAACCGCACGCTGTTACACGAGGACCTGGAAATCAACCAAATCAACCAAGTGAGAGAGATGTGGGCAAGATGGTTTATTTCGGTGGTTTTGGATGGGTCAATGTCATCAATTTTTTTTTAAATGGTCTAGTATGGAGGACATTATCACAATTGCTATGTCTCTACCCAAATATGACAAAACTGCATTTTTAATGGTGTTAAGTGCTTTTTGTTGGACAATTTGGAAGCATCGTAATGAACTTTGCTTTCAAAATGTTCAACCAAAAACGGGTCGAAATATTATCTTTCTTATTATATCTCTTCTTCAATATTGGTTAGGTTCCAAGAAAATCAAGCAACAGGTTAGAGAGGGAGCTCAGGTGCAACCGCACGCTGTTACACGAGGACCTGCAAATCAACCAAATCAACCAAGTGAGAGAGATGTGGGCAAGATGGTTTATTTCGGAATTTTGTTAAGAACAATATGGATTTGTATAAATTAATTAGTGTAATTATCAATTTTAATTGTTATATTATGTTTTGGAGAATCTGTTTTTGGGCAAAGAAAAAATTCTGATTTATATATAACTTGATGGAAACTAGCCAAAACCAAAAAAAATTACCAAAAAAAAATTCTTGTAGGGAGCATTAATTTCATGGAGAGCATTAATTTTACATTTTGCATTTTATGTCATATTTTGACAAGTTCTTTTTAGGAATTATAAATATTTTGATAAGTTCTTTTTTTATGGAAAGCATTAAATTATACAAAATATAGATTATTAAAATCTATATCTTATTAAATATGAAGTAATATAAATATTTT